>JAPVLO010001365.1:245000-294144 GCA_027257055.1 Cephalopachus bancanus | reverse complement strand
AGTTGCTGCAAAGTCCATAATTTTGTTTGAGTATTATAGCCCTCAGGTTAGACAAAAATATATTGCAATTCTTGAGGTCTAAAATAATTTTTGGGCCCCAATGGTATTTGGGAAAAAAGTAGGTTGGGGAAGTTGCTCAGCTTCCTAAGAGGCATTCCCACAGTTCCTTTATAATATGAGTACAAGGGAAACCAGAAGAAGAAAAATCCTAGAGCGACGAAGAACAAATAACTGGAAAACTATTTTCTAGGGAAAGCAAGACCTGAACCCATTCAAGGAGCATCTGTCATTGCCAGAGCAGAGAATCCTAAACACATCTGTGCAGAGGATTTCATAATTTATCTGGGCCAGTGACTGCTATGGGTCTCACACATTTCCTTCTCTGAATGTAAATATGTTCTTATATATAATCCCTCATGGTTTTATTTGGGCAGCTATCCCTTTGAATCCGTATGTCACTAGGTTATGAGGAGCCACATCCTCGCCTGATGCAAAGATTTGGCACATAATGAAAAGACTTCTGCACACCACCCATAGATCCTCTACTTTGAAACTGATAGCTTGTCTAGATAGAAATTTTAGATTATCTTCCTTGAGTTGAAAATGAGTTATGTATTTCCATATACAAGAGGCAGAACAAACAAAATACCCTGGAGAAAAAAGGATAGCCTGAGATAGTCATTCCACTCATCAAATATTTCTAGTTTTCAGTATGAGAAGAGGGAAGGTATGCTTGAAATTATTAAATTCAAGAGTCAAGAGTTCCCATAGGGTTAACATTGTCCTACTGATATATGAGCAGAAGTGCCAGGTACTATTTCTGGATGGAAACCTACACACCAGTGTGGGATTCCCTGCACTCTATTGTTTCTCATGATAAGAATATTTCAAATGGTGCTCACTCCTTCATCTGGTGCACAAAGTAGACACAAGTAAACAAGGACCAACCTGACCTTGCTGCACATCTGACAGGAATGGAAATATATATATTTATATAATGATTGAGGTTAGATGTTATATTAGCACCACTTAACCTATTTTGATGGATATAAAAAGTTATTTTTAACTAATCAACTTTAATTTTTAGAGCAGCTTTGGTTTACAGTAAAATGAGAAGAAAATAGAGAGTTACTATATACCCCATATACACCCCTTTATTACTTTCTCCACCCCAGTTTCTGCTATTAATAGCATCTTGAATTAATGTGGTACATTTGATAACATTGATAAGCTGATATTGATACATTGTAGTTAACAAGTTCCACAGTTTGCTTTTGGTTGCATACTGGATGGGTTTTTGCAGATGTATGACTTGTATCTGGCATTTTATGCAGAAAGTTCGATTGTTCTAAAAATTCCCCATGCTTCACCTGCTTATTCCTTTCTTATTCTGCTCAACTCCCCCCAAAACCTTGACAATCACTGCTCTTTTTACGGTATCCAAAATGTTGCCTTTTGCCAGAATGAAGTTCAGTTGGAATCATACAGTATATAATCTTTTCAAGTTGACTTCTTTCACTTCAAAGTATGCATTTGAGAAATATGTTTTAGTAAAGTAAAGTCATCCATAATTACCCCCACCAAAATGAAACAAATGGTTTATAAGTTTACCCATAAATTGTGTCTCCTTGTGTAACCAGATTAATAATTATGAATATTATCCATTTCTTAAATTAACAAATACAAAAATATTTGGCCACCTTTATCTTTACTAAATTGATGTTCATAATTAAATGTTTTGCAGTATTTGGAAAAACATTTTTAATTGTTCATATTTAACCTTAAGGCAGTCATTTATTAAGGTATTTATTATATTTTACTTTTATATTCCTATTCTTTACCCCCCTGAAGTAGTCATTATTTCTTGCAACATTATAAAAGTCTTCTAAGCTAACTTCTTACTACTTTTTATCCCACTCTAATCAATTACCCAAGTTATTTCCAGGGTAGTATATAGTCCTCAGTCATGTTTTTCACCTCATCAAAAGTCATTATTGATGCCCTACTCCGTGCAGAATGAAGACCAATGATGTGATCCCCCATGCCAACCCATCTTCCACTTTTGCCATTAAAGCTTTAACATGTCAGTCAAAAGAGTTCTGTTTCCTGAGTTTGGACTACATTTTCTTGCCTTTGTTCACATAGAACTGCCCTTCATCTCATGTTTCTGATTTATCTGTACTTTTTGTGTTATATCTGCAACATATTGCTATTGTCTGAATGTTTGTATCCCCTCCCATATTCATATGTTAAAATGTAATCTCCAGTGTTGTGTAAAGAGTTGGATCCCTTAGGAGATGATTAGGTCATGAGGGCTCCACCTCCATGAATGGAATTAGTGCCCTTACAAAAGGAGCCTGTGGGATCTTGTTAGCACTTTTGCCCTTCCACTGTATGAGGACACAAAGATAGCAGAGATCAAATCCTCACCAGAAATTGAGTCTACTAATACCTTGGTCATGGACTATCCAACCTCCAGAACTGTGAACAGAAAATGTGTGCTGTTTATCAATAATTCAGTCTAGAATATTTTGTTATAACAAACAAAAAGTACTAAACACATATATTTTAAAATGCGTAAAGCAAGAACACATACACAATGTTTTCAATGACAAAAATGTAATCACTGTGTATAATATAGGTCAACACACAACAGAAGCCCCTACTAGATGCAATCACTGGCTTCAAATTTGTGTTAATTATTCCCTTGATAATTTCTTTTGCTCCATAGTTATGAAACTTTAAATCGTAATGTCCAGTAGTACATTTATGAATTTTATATGAAAGGAAATACAGTACATTTTCTTTGGTAACGTGCTTCCAAACTTGCTTCAAGAGTATGCTTGTGAAATCCATTCATGTAATTGAATTTAGCTATTTCTTCTAGTTTTCATTGCTTGGTGGTATTTTCTGAACATGCAGTTGAGACCTTTTAATGGACAATGCCATTTGGTCAGCATTGGCATACTAAATCTGAATCTGAAACTCTCAAGAGAGATCTGAACCTGGGAATTATTGACATATCAGCAGTCACTAAAATACAAAATCTTGGGGCCCACTTACACAACAGGGAAAAAGGTCACCAGAGAAAAGAAGCCATTGTTGTCAGGTAAAATTAGACAAATAAGCTTTTTGTGGGCAGAAAGTATTATGTAGAATCAAGTCTCAAAGTCTAAATACCACAGATTATTATTTATCTTTTTTCACAGGCTGCTTTCAAACTAATACAGATTTCTTCTAATCTAAATACTCTTTTAAGTTTTCAGCAATACAATTAAGTTATCTTCTTCTGCCCTTTTTTTTTTTTTTTTTGAGTTGGAGTCTCACTCGGTCGCCCAGACTGGAGTGCAGTGGCCACTCCTGGCCACCGCAGCCTCGCCTGCTGGGCTCCGGTGATCCTTCCGCCTCTGCCTTCTGAATAGCTGGAATTACAGGCATGTGCTACCATGCCCGGCTGATTTTTTTGATTTATTGTAGAGATGAGGTCTCGCTGCCCAGGCGGGTCTCGAACCCACGGGCTCAGACAATTCACTCACCTCAGCCTCCGAAAGGCGTGGGATTACAGGCTGTGCCACCGAGCCCGGTTCTTCTTCTGCCATTTTTATTCAAAAATCTACTTTACTGAATTATCATTTACATATGATAACATTTATTTATTTTGCTGTACAGTATGATGAGTTTTGGGAAATGTATGTAGTTAGTTATGTGATGGTGCAGGACATTCTGATGACCTCAAAATTTCCTCTGACCCTTTGCAGTCAATCGCTCTGCCTCCTCTCTGGTCAGGACATTACCGATCTGCTTTTTATTTCAATTATTCCCATTAAGGAGTTTTATATAAATTAAATTATGTGGCAAATATTATGTACCCTCCTGTATCTACCTCTTTTACTTTGCACAGTGGTTGTGCCCATCAATACTTTTTTTTTTATTGATTAGTAAGCAATGGCATGAACAGTTTGCAATTTGTTTACCAGTAGAAAGACATTCATCTAGTTTTCAGTTTGGGCTATGAATAATGAAGCTTCTAGTGTCATTCAAATCTAAATCTTTATATTGTAATTGATCTGGGATAAATATCTAAAATAAGAATTGCTGCATTGTATGTTGTGTCCAGTTTTACAAAAATGTGCAAAATGTTTTTCAAAGAAGTCCCATTTTGAAGTATTTCCATACATAATGAATGAGAATTCTAGTTGTTCTACATGCTTATCAGCATATGGCTTGGTCAGTCTTTGTAAATTTAGTCATTCTGAAGGTGTACAGGCATGTATCTTCATGGGTTTGATTTGCATTTCTCTAATGACTAATGTTGTTGAACATCTTTCTAGGTGCTTATATTCCACTTGAATATCTTATTTGGTAAATTTTCCGTTCAAATTGTTTGCCCACTTTAAAAATCAGGGTGTAGTGATGCAATGCTCTTCACAAGGTATTTTGTTCCAAGTTTTTGAGCATTTAGAAATAATTTATGTCTGTATATACAGTTGTGTGTAACTTTATTACAAATGGATTTGTGCAATCATCATCCCCAAGCAAGATATAGAACTGTTTCATCACCTAATTAATTGCTTCATGTTATCCCTCAATAGTAATGTTGTTTTCTTTTCTGTTTTCTTTTTTTTTTTTAGTTGGAGTCTCACTCTGTCACCCAGACTGGAGTCCAGTGGCCGCTCCCAGCCACCACAGCCTCGACCTGCTGGGCTCCAGTGATCCTTCCGCCTCAGCCTTCCAAGTAACTGGAATTACAGGCATGCGCTACCACGGCCGGCTAATTTTTTTGGTTTATTGTAGAGATGAGGTCTTGCCAAGTTGCTCAGGTGTGTCTCAAACCCACGGGCTCAGGCAATCCACTCACCTCAGCCTCCCAAAGGTGCGGGATTACAGGCTGAGCCACCGAGCATGGCTAGTAATGTTTTTTTTTCTAATTTTGGTAATAAACACTGATTTTCAAAGAGCTAAAGTTTTGCTTTTCAATTATTTTCTTTTTTTTTTTTTTTGAGTTGGAGTCTCTCTGTCACCCAGACTGGAGTGCAGTGGCTGCTCCCAGCCACCACAGCCTCCACCTGCTGGGCTCTGTTGATCCTTCCGCCTCAGCCTTCCGAGTAGCTGGAACTACAGGCGTACACTACCATGCCTGGCTAATTTTTTGATTTCATTGTAGAGATGAGGTCTCACCTGCCCAGGCAGGTTTTGAACCCGTGGGCTCAGGCAATCCACTCATCTCAGCTTCCCAAAGGCGTGGGATTACAGGCTGAGCCACCGAGTCTGGCTTTCACTTATTTTCTACTTCATCTTTTTTGTGTTGTATTTAGGAAAACTTTGCCTAACATAAGATTAATATAATTTTCTCCTAAGTTTTCTTCTGGAAGTTTTATTTTCTTTAGACTTATATTATGTTATCTATTTTAAGTTATATTTTTCTCTCTAGATATCTTGCACATAAATTTTACACATTTTCCCCAGGTATCTGATACTCTTTATGCTATTGTAAAAAGTATATAATTTTTTTCATTTGTAACTTTTAATTATATTTTAATAATAATAATAATAGTGGGAGCAATGTAATAAATACAACAAAACCACTATCAACAACATACTGAGCATTTACTATGCATTAAGCACTGTTTTGAGGACATTCAATTTCTTAATATTCCTGTGAGATACTAGATACTGTGCAATTGATGCCTTTATTACCTCCTTCTAATAGTTCAAACACTGGGCTAGGTGCAGTGGCTCAAGCCTGTAATCCCAGCACTTTGGGAAGCCAAGGTGAGAGGACTGCCTGAACCTGTGGGTTTGAGACTAGCCTGGGCAATATGGTGAGACCTCATCTCTACACTAAATAAAAAATTAACTGGGTGTGATAGCGCACACCTGTAGTTCCAATTACTTCAAAGGCTGAGGCCATGTTGTGGGAAAACAGAGAGACTGAGACACTGAGGCCATCTTAAGAAGTAACGTTTTATTAGCGCTGGCAAGACTCAGTGGGCTAATGCTCTAATGCCGAGCCACCTGGAGAAAGAGGAGAGAGGTTTTGTATGTTAGTTTAGGTAAGTGAGGGGGGTTGGGCTGTATAACTATAAATTTTTCTTTGGAATTTGCAAGGTGGTATTAAGCAAAAACAAATTTTTAAAGAACAAATTGTCTCCAGGGTACACATGACAAGCAGGGATTGTAAACTGATAACTTCACAATGAGAGGATGCGGGGATAAGGTTGTGAATTGATTACTATCTTGCATTTCCAGGAAAGCAGCTTATGGCTACTTGGTTTTCTCATGTCCCATGTCTAGCAGGTTTGGAACATACAGGTTAATTTTTAAAAGGGAATAATTTTAACTGTTTTTAGCCCCTCTTTGCCACAGTGGAAGGATCATCAGACCCCAGCAGGTCAATGCTGAGGTGACCATGAGCCTGCCACTGCTGTCCAGCCTGGGTGATGGGGTGAGATTCCAACTCAAAAAAAAAAAAAAAGAAATGAAGATGGTAGCTCAGCTGTTAAAGACAGGCCACATAGTTGACTAGCTTAGATGTAAATCTGTGCAGTCTAATGTTAGTGTTAAACCCCTTCAAGCCTCCACACCTTCCTATAATGATAGGTGAGTGATTTGTCCATGATCGTGAGAATAATTTGTGAACAAACTGAAAATAAGACCTCAGATTCTCTGACTCCTAGTCCAGTCAGGCAACATGCAGCCTCTCAAGTGGCATTTCTACCCAGGTAGCAAAAAAATGCTTTAATTTCACATAGGAGTCAGAATTTTCCTGCAACCCTATCTGTTGCTTTAGATATTTTACAATCATTCTTTTTAATATATAGTGAGTTGAGTAATGCCACACCAAATTTAAGCCCATTCAGAGATTCTAAATGTGACCTTAATTTGAATGAAGGTTTTACAGATGTAATTTAAGACCTTCAAGCCGGGCTCGGTGGCTCAGCCTGTAATCCCACACCTTTGGGAGGCTGAGGTGAATGAATTGCCTGAGCCCGTGAGTTCGAGACCCACCTGGGCAGTGAAACCTCATCTCTACAATAAATCAAAAAATCAGCCAGGCATGGTAGCACATGCCTGTAATTCCGGCTACTTGGAAGGCTGAGGCGGAAGGATCACCGGAGCCCAGCAGGTTGAGGCTGCGGTGGCTGGGAGCTGCCGCTGCACTCCAGTCTGGGCTACAGAGTGAGACTCCAACTCAAAACAAAAAACAAAAAACATAAAAACACCTTCAGATGAGATCATTCTGGATTATTTTGGTGTACATCCTAAATTCAGTAATAAGTATCCTTTTAAGGGACAGAAGTGGAAGCACAAAGAAACACAGAAACAGAAGTCCATAAGAAGATGGAGACAAAGTGTAGAGTGATATAGCTACAAACCAAGGAATGCCAAGAATTGCCCGAAACCCTGAAAAGCTAGAAAAGGAGCATGAAGTGGATTTTCCCTTATGTCCTTCAGAAAAAATTCAACTCTGGTGACCTCTTAATTTTATACTTCTGCTTTTTAGGATTTTTAATGAATAAATTTATGTAGTTTTATTAAGTTATGCAATTTGCGATCATTTTACATAGTAATACCAGGAAATTAATACATCATCTAGCCATGATGGTGATTTCCTAATGAACGCAAAAATGCTAGGTTACTGAGAGATGAGAGAGTAGGTAAGGCTTGTTTTTAACTTATAATAAAGTGAATATCATAAGGGCACCATGAAAAAGCTCAGGCATGCAATAAAAACACATTCAGATTATCTATGTCAAACTTATAAAGACTTGACCACCTTGGAATATCTTTCCACTGCAAAGTTTTCAATAATTTGAAATACCCTCTTGACATCACTCTTTTCCACAAGGAATCTAGAATTTATCTCATGTCAAACTCCAAGTTATCTCAGGTTTGAAACAAATGGTACAAATTTCAAAATCAAAATTATATTTTTAAGACCCAGCATCACATTATCAAGTGATCACATCTTTCATCAGTGTTCATTAATTAAATTTAACACCTGTCTGTTGGAAAAAAAAATAAAAATCACTCTTTAAAACATTGAAACATCGGGCTTGGTGGCTCAGCCTGTAATCCCACGCCTTTGGAAGGATGAGGTGAGTGGATTGTCTGAGCCCACAGGTTCGAGACTCTCCTGGGCAACTTGGTGAGACCTCATCTCTGTAAATCAAAAATTATCCGTGTGTGGTAACGTGTGCCTGTAGTTCCAGCTACTTGGAAGGCTGAGGCGGAAGGATTCCCAGAGCCCAGCAGTTCACGGCTGCGGTGGCCGGGAGCAGCCACTGCACTCCAGTCTGGGTGACAGAGTGAGACTCCAACTCAAAAAATAAATAAATAAAAAACCGAGACTATAAAGTAATGATAAAGTTAACTTTTGATGACATTCTTATTACTGAAAAATAAAAGTTAATATTGTTAATGTATTATGAAATGTTAATATTAAATCTTAACTTTTTCTCAATTATCCTGTTGCTGAATTTCCCTTTTTTTATTGTTTGGAGCCAGAGCAGACAGGATGTTTGTGCAGACTAATGAACACGAGCACTCCTAGGCCACACAAATTCAAATGTGGGAAAACATTTAAGCAGCTATCTTTTTTAAACTTTATGTATTTTATAAACATATATATGTTATGCTAAACAGCTACTTTTCAGGTTGCCAGGCTGTGGTTGCAAAGTAATACGAGAACAGTTATTCTGTTTTCAAACTCTGTACCAAAAATAAAAAAATGAAAAAAGGAAAAAGGAAAGAGGAATAAAGCTTACAATGACCACAATCTGGAACACTGAAACACCAAGTGCTGATGAAGATGTGGAAAAACAGGAATTCTCATTCATGTTGGTGAGAAGGCAAAATGGTAGAGTCATTTTGGAATACAGTTTGGTGATTTCTTACAAGACTAACTTAATACTTACCATATGATTCAGTCACAGCCTTCCTTGATATTTATCCAAAGGAATTGAAAACACGTCCACACAAAAACCTGATCATGGAAATTCATGGCAGCTTTTTTTCATAGTTGCCAAAACTTGAAGCAACCTTGATGCCCTCAGTAGGTGAATAGATAAATAAGCTGTGTACATGCAGATAATGAGCTATTCTTTGGTACTGAAAATAAGCGAGCTATCAAGCCATGAGCAGACATGAATAAAATACATATATATAAATAAATAAGTGAAATGAAACAGTCTGAAAAAGTCTACTTTCTGTATAATTCCAACTACAGTCATGCATCATTTAACAATAAGTATATGTTCTGAGAAAAGAGTTATTAGGCAATTTCAATGTTGCACAAACTTCATAGAGTGTACTTATACAAACCTAGATCATATCATGTACTACACATGTAGGCTGTATGGGATAGCCTATTGCTTCTAAACTCTGTATAGCATGTTACTATACTGAATTCTGTATAGCATGTTACCGTACTGAATCCCTAGGTGCCTATAACACAATGGTAAGTATCTTTGTCTAAGTTTATCTAAATATTAAAAGGTACAGTAGAAGTACAGTATCATAATATTATGGAATCACTGTTATATATACAGTTCATTGTTGTGCAAAACATCATTATGTGATGCATGATTATGTGTGACATTCTGGAAAATGGAAAACTATGGAGACAATAAAAAGATCAGTGGTTGCCAGGGTCTTAGGGTGGGAAGAGAAGAATGGTTAGGCAGAACACAAAGGATTTTTACAGTGATGAAAATACTCTGTGTTATAATTGTGAGTACACACCATTATACATACATCCAAACCCAGAAAATGTGCAACACTAAGAATAAACCCTAATGCAAACTATACACTTTGGTGATAATGACTTGGCAACGTGGGCTCATCAGTTATAATAAATGCACCACCCTGGTGGAGGATGTTGATAATAAGGGTTGTTGTGCATGTTGGGGTGGGAGGGCAGGGGCTATATAAGAAATCTCTGTGGTTTCTGCTTAGTATTGCAGTTAGCCCAAAACTGCTTTTTTAAAGTCAATAAATAAATAAAGTCTATGTGTGTTGTGTGAGGGGAGGTGGGGTCACCAGTTTACAAGGGAAGATTTCCTAGGTTGTCTAGAAATTTTGTGTTTTCTCCAGTTTCTGATTGGTACAAAACTCCTAGATTGCTAAAATGATGTTCTTTGGCTGACTGCCCAGAAGCTGTGTAGAATCCTTATGCCTCTCAAAAAATTCATGCATTTTGACTACTTCTTAGGTCACCAGGAGAAGCCTTGCAGAGCATGTGAAACCTCATTTGTCTTAGGGAGTCATGGGATAGGAACTCAGAGAAGTTTTCAAGAAACTCTCCATCTTTGGCTAAATTAAGATGCCGGAAGCCACACCCCTAAAGAAGCAAAATGGAGGTTACTTGAAAATGGGAAAAACGCTGACTGGGAGCAGAGCCCCAGTGGGAAGTGGCCATAATGGAGGCAGAGCCCCATGGATCCTATTGAAGGACTCCTTTTGGTCTTAAAGGAATGCATGCTTAGGTTTGAAAAACACGTCCCTTGATAAATAAAACAATTAGCTAGAATGTGCAAGTATGTGGAATTAGCAGTAAACCTATGTATAGAAACATAAAAAAGGCTCAACAGCAAAAATTTCCCCACTGAAGGGACAAGGAAATGTTTTACTACCCACTTTCCCATGAAATTTTGCAACCTTTAGCTAAAAAGGAAAACAAGTGCTTCCTCATAACCTTTATAAGTAACAACATTGACAGTTGTGATTGATGAGGAAGTGAGAAACTGAGACAGAGTATCTCCAAAAACAGGTGTTTTCAGGAAAACAAGTCACAAACATGCCTTTTGATTTAAGAAACAATTAGAAAAAGGGTTAAAATTAAAGTAAGGATTAGAATTAAATAAATAACAGTTATAATTAAAAGATAAATGTTTATTATAAATGTAGGTATTAGTTAAATATAAGTAATAGAAGGAATAGAAAATAATTAAGTTTTAAGGTAAACTTAAAATTATACACACTTAATGTAGGTTTAAAATTAAATACATTTAGGATTAGAAGTAAGATTAATTTCATATATAAGTGTAGATTTAGATGTAAGTTTTGTTTAGAAATGTAAAATGTAAAATAGGTGAGAAGAAAATAGAAAGTAATATAGATAAGGCAATTAAAATTAAGAAAGTTAAAATTTTAAATTAATAGTAAAATTAATTAATATAGAGTATTAAGAACTCGTAGTGGGTAAGATAAGGGTGGTTATATAAAAGAGAAAAACAAGTCAATATATTGCTGCTAAAAGTGTATTAAGAAATAGATTAGTAAAGGAAAAGAAATAGAATAGCAAAGGGAAGAGATTCAGTTGACCTAAAGGTCACAAGTTGTGGCTGATAAATTCTTGGCAGCTGGTGTTTTGTTACATAAATAACACCACCGGTAGCAGGTAGGAACAAAATGAAACTTGTAAAGGTCAAATTCCCCATAAACAAAAGGAAAAAACATGATGTAAACATTTAATGTATAACGTGTGCTGCATTTTTGTGGGTACAGGCATCATTGAAAATCTATATAAGCATGCAAGAATTGAATAAAAATTGGCAGAGACCTGAACTCTACCCAAGAAGTTGACTCCTGTTCTTCTTCTTTGCCGTTCCTGATTCTCCCCATTCAGGCACTGACTCTCTCCTGGAGCTGGACTCTGGCATTAAGAGCCCTATTCTGTATGTTTTTCCATGAACTAGTTTCTAAACAATGTTAGGAACTGCTTCAAATGCTAAAAATGTAACTGATTGAAAGAGTCACAGTACTTGATCTTGAGATGCGACATTAAGGCCAGGATAGAGGAAAGAAGGAAACATTTAAAAAGAAAATAGAAGTCATGTATTATGATAGTATGCAGTGATACATGTAGCCAGATAACAGTCTCAATGGTGAGGAAAATGGGGACTAGGGAAAATCGAAATCTTTGAGGTGAGATCTAAATGAGCAGGAAACATTTGTGCAAAAATAGAAGAGAAGAGCATGGCAGATCAAGTTAAAAAAGATTTACAAGGTCTCAAACAGTGCTTGGTGAGGAGATTATCCTTGTATGTCATGGAGTTTGGGGGCGTTTTTCTTACTATTGAAGGGCTTTAATGAGGGAGTTGTGTGATCTGATTTAAGGTTGTAAATTATCACTATGATCACTCTGACTGCTCCATGGAGACTGTAAAGAGGCAGGAAAAGAACAAAGAAGGAGGAGGAGGAGGCTGTTACAGAAGTGCGGGGGAGAAATGATGACTTGAATCAAGCAGTTGATGAAGAGAAATGGCTGAATTTAAAGGGATTTTGGAGGTAGAATCAATCAGATTTATTGAGAGGTTTTAGGTGGCAGATGGCAAATGGAGGGAAGGTGAGAATTCAGATGGCACCAGGATTGGGTTGAATCTTTGTATCAGTACTTTTGCACAAATGGCCATAGGCTGTTGTTTTATATCTGCCTTATCCAATCTCAGCAACATACTTGGGGTGGGGAACAATTCTTCACCGGTTTTCACATTTCTGTACCTCTTATGAGCATTGAGTTTATCTGTTCTAAACTATCTTTTTAAATGTGCAAACAACCTTGGAAGGTAGATATAGTGTGTCCTTTGGTAGTGAAAAAGAGATTCTTCCCTCTCCACTGTACATGTAATAAAGATAATGTCTCCCTCAAGGTTCAAATTCAGAAGACTTCCTTTTATTGGGAGAGGACTTTTCTAGGCCCAGGGCTTCTTTCTTGTAAAATGACTTGTGTGGCCCTGACGTGTTATCTGCAAATTGGGGCTGAGGGAACCTGTGCAAATGCTATATTCTGGGTACTCCTATTGCTTTAAGTGATACATTGTCCTTTGTCTTTGACCCAGTATTCTTGTGTCTTCTGCCAGCATCTCTGAAACTGCAGCAAGCTAAAGTTAGCTTGCAAGGAAGGTAAAAGTTTCAGACCCTTTGAAGTTCTTTATGTTTATTTCCAGAAGTCTCAGGGAGATAGTAGATAGGATTTTCTCACTACTTTGTCAGAACCTTGCATTTTTCCAGTGGGTTATTTCTTTAGTCCTACAAGCTTTCAGAAGCTTCAGTTAGCAAGGAGCAGCCACATCTTGCTTATTAGACACATCTTGCTTATTAGGTAGGGATATTTTTTTCAATTTATTTTCTCCATTTCAGCCTGAGCTGGCCTATAAATCAGCTCTTTCCTTTTCTGATAAGAAGTGAGGTTTTTATCTGTCGCTGCCTTTGCTTTGTGGTATTTTCTTCACTTATTCCTTTTCTTGTCCCTTTCTAAAGACAGTGTGTGAAACCAGAGAGTGCAGTGTTGAGATTCAGAGGGTATGGCTTTGAATATAAGCTTTCCCCTATGACAGTCATGAGAACTTGGAAAAATATATTTCACCTTTTTGAACTGTCCAATAAAAATTACACCAAACACGTTAAACAAGTAAGAAGGACATTTTTCTAAGACTATTGCAGTAAGGGTCAAGATTATTGTCCTTACAAGATTATTGTTCTGTTTTAGCAAGATTGAGAGAGATTATTGTTCTGTTTTAGCAAGATTGAGAGAGATGAACTCAATCTTGCTAAAACAGAAGGTGAGAGAGTTGTTAAGGTTTGGGATGAGCTAGTGGAAAAGTAATGGAGGACTTCAGAGGGGAAGCTGCCCATTGTGATTAGTCCATCTGCATTTGCTAGTTGGCACTTTTTTTTTTATTTTTGAGTTGGAGTCTCACTCTGTTGCCTAGACAGGAGTGCATGGCCGCTCCCAGCCACCGCAGCCTCGACCTGCTGGGCTCCAGTGATCCTTCCGCCTCAGCCTTCCAAGTGGCTGGAATTACAGGCATGCACTACCACACCTGGCTGATTTTTTGATTTATTGTAGAGATGAGGTCTCGCTGCCCAGGCGGGTCTCGAACCCACGGGCTCAGGCAATCCACTCACCTCAGCCTCCCAAAGGTGCAGGATTACAGGCTGAGTCACCGAGCCTGGCTGGCACTTTTTATTTTATTTATTTATTTTTTAAGATGTAGGGTTCAATTCAGGATTAAGTATACAAGTGATCATTGTATAGGTAAAGTTTGAGCCTCCTCTTGGTCCTCACTTGGCCTGGATTGAGATGAGGTACCCTTATTGATGTCATGTTCTGCCCTTCCCCTGGCAGCATCCCACTATTGCCAATCACTTTCTTATAGTGTTTCAATAAATATTCAATGTCTGCTTATAAGTGAGATCATGTGGTACTCAGTTTTCTGTTTCTGTGATAGATCACTGTATATGATAGACTCCAAATCCCTTTGAGTTGCTGCAAATTCATAATTTTGTTTTTCTTGATGGTTGCATGATATTCCATCATGCATATGTACCACATTTTTAAAAATCCAACCTACCTTCCATGGGCAGCATAGTTGGTTCCATGTTTTTGCAGTTGTGTATAGTGCTGCAATAAACATGCATATGCATCTCTCTTTTATAAAATGATTTTAGTTTCTCTGGATATATTTCCAGAAGGGGGATTGTTGGGTCATATGGAAAGTAGATTTTTCGATCTTTTAGGATTCACCACACTTTTTTCCACAGAGGTTGCATTAGTTTACATTCTCACCAACAGCATAAAGTCTTCCAATTTCCCCTCATCCTCTCCAGCACCTGTTGTTTTTTGCATTATTGATGATTGGAATTAGGTGGTATCTAAGTGTGGTTTTAATTTGCATTTCTTTGATGATTAGTGAGACTGAGCATTTTTAATATATCTGTTGACTGGTCCTTGTCTTCTAGAAACCCTGCCTTTCTTGATGACTATATTTTAAAGGAATAGCTTCCAGGTCTTAAAGAAAAAAAATTTCCTGGGTTGTAAAACTGGCAAGAAGTTAGGAGAATATTTACATCTCAAAAGAATAGAGAATTTACAATTGCAAATTTGCCAAAGTAAATGCTCTAAGAAAATGGAAGGCAACAGCCTATAGTTAGAAATGAACCTATCTAAAGATTAGTCAACCTAAAGGAACATTAAGGCTGTAATTTTCAAAGCTTCCATAACATATCCTATAAACACTAACTCATCACATTGTTGAGAAGATTAATAAGACATAGAAAGCTTTAAGTAAAGCACACCCAAATTTTTTATTTTTTAAGAAAATTCTATATGTAGATAAATGTGTATGTTTGATAATAATAGCTTTCAGATTAGAATCGTGAGTCAGGAAAACAATTAAAAATATTCCTTTTAGACCCAAAAAACTTATCTGTTCAATGCCTATATAATGAATTGTATTTCTCTTTTTCCCCCCTTGCCATAATTATAGAGAAGGGGATGCTTTTTATACTTTTCTATATTTGGAGGCTTCATGTATCCCTAAATATAACAAGGAATCTTGATCTAATAGGATAGAGTGTGATATAACTTGATAAATGAGTTATCATTGGCTGAATGAAAATATGCACTAAAGAATTAAAAAAAAAATCCGGTTGAAAGGGAGGTAGAAAGAGTTTAAAGAAAGGTAATTCTAGGAAGGATGAGAAAGAAATTCAGATAGATTAAAATCAAGGCCGGCTTTAGTTTAGCAAAATCCAGTATAAATTTGAGGCAATTGTTTGTTGACCACACTGCTGGAGTAATTGAGAAAACTTCCTAAGTGCTTCTGAGATAAGTCATTAGGTATTTAAGGGCACTTGAAGTGAATGCCTCGATGCTTATGATAGGTACATATCTGTGCTCAGATTTCCTGCAGTAGCTGTGAGAAAACAATACTAGGTGCTAGGATGACAATGGAGATCAAAAGGTGAAGTGGGTTGTGAGGCGGGCTTCTTAAATTAGCTAAGTTGCTTTAGTTACTTCAGCAGAATAGAATGCTAACTTTCAGAGGAACGTTTTGGGGATCTTCTCCTTTAGGAAATGGTCAGTGTCCTTGGTTTTTTCAGTTTCAAAATAGTTGGGGCTATCATGGAAATAGATGAAAAAAATGAGGAATGTGGACATATAAAGGAAAAGAGAACTGATACTATCACCCACAGATGGCATCCATTATGGTAGAGCTTCACCTGTAAACTTTTTCTCTGGATTCTTACTTCCTGGACCTTTGAAATTAGTCTCTGGCTAATTGTTTTCCTGACTCAAAATGCCAATTCTTCTTCACCTCTGAATTTAAGAGAGATAAAGCTATATAGTTTCAACCATGGTTTTCCGCCCATATTTTCTGTTTATGGGCTATAAGGAGATGTACGGTTTCTATCTCAAGTTCACGCATGTTAAGGAGAGAGGAGTAAGCAAGAAGCAAGAATAGTTAGGGCGGGTCTCCGGCAGGACTCCAGTTCACCTAGAGGAAGAGCTGCCAGCTGCAGTCTCTGGACAAAAGCCACCCCCATTCCCTTTTCGCTGATTTTCTCTCTTTTTCACGCACCTTTTCCTAATTGGCTCGTTTTCAATCCTCTCCGCATAGGCCCTTTACACTGCCATGCCACTTTTAGTCCTTATTACTAGCCAATGAGGTTAGTGTATTTTCAGTCCCTACTACCAACCAATCAGCATCCCCGAGGACTACCTAAACCCCCAGTCTAGCCTCAGCGGCTCTCTCTCCGTCAGCAGCCCTCTTAGGGGCCCAGTAACCCACTTGTGGCACCCACTTGGGGCAGCACACTTAAGCCCCCTCTCGGCCCCCCCTCACTGTGAGAGTTGCTAACACTTGCTTCCTGAACAAACTTCAATTTGCTCTCCCTTTGGTGTCCATGATCCTTAATCCTCCCATGAGACAAGACCCTGAGATTCATCAAGACATGAGAGCTGTAGCCTTTCTTGACTGGGAAGGGAATTCTCCAAGCAAGAGCTGTCATACTCCTCGGGGCTGCACGACTGTCCGCACCCCGAATCCCAGGGCGCCATAATGTCCTAGGTCACCACATGGGTCTCAGGGACCATTGTGCCCTTGGACTTGTCCTTGGACCCCACGTGGACCGTAGGCTGGCAGTGCAGCCCCAGTGCCACTACAACACCAAGAATCTAAGGAAAGTCACTATGAGAGGCAAACCAAGGTGAGATACCAAGCAAAAGTTTTATAGATGTATCTTCCATTAAGTTGTAATAAGGTTCACATTGAGAGATTTTTAACCTTCTGAATTAAGAGTGACTCATTTTTGTGCCAGACCAAATTATAAAAAGTAGGTCATATATTCAGATAAGCCTCTTGGGGAGAGTTGATAAATTTTCATTTAATGGTCACATTAAGTGCCATCTTATTCATTGCCATATTTCATTGAATAAGTTAAAGCAAGTACATGTCTTAATTTGTCCCAACTTACTTAGCGTGAATCTTACTATCTTTCATAGATTTAAAAACCTGTGGTAGGTCAAATTTTAAGATGGTTCTTTGACCTCCAGCCCCTGGTAATGTTCCTATGATTATAATGAACTTACCCTCGGCTGGGCACAGTGGCTCAAGCCTGTAATCCCAGCACTTTGGGAGGCCAAGGTGAGAGAATGAGGATGGCCAGAGCCCAGGGGTTCGAGACCAGCCTGGGCAACTTGGCGAGACCTCATCTCTACAACAAATCAAAAAATTAGCCGGGCGTGGTAGTGTGTGCCTGTAGTTCTGGCTACTTGGAAGGCTGAGGCGGTAGGATCCCCTGAGCCCAGAAGGTCTAGGCTATGGTGGCAGTGAGTGTGCCACTGGTCTCCAGCTTGGGCAACAGAGTGACACTACAACTCAATAATAATAATAATAATAATAATAATAATAACCTTACCTTATAAGGGAAAATAAAGGAGATTATCTGAGTGAACCTAATCACACAGGCCCTTTAAAAACAGATATTTATCTGACTGAGGAAAAAAAAAAGGAATTCATAGAGGGGGGAGGCACAAGAAGGATTAAAGATATTGTTTCTAGCCTTTAACATGGAGAGGACCAATGTGCAAGGACTTGTTTGTGACCCTTAGAAGCTGAGAGCAACTTGTGACTTAACAACCAGCAAGGAAAGAAACCTCAGCCCTACAACTGCAAGGAAATAAATTCCGCTGACAATCTGAATGAGCTAGGAAGCAGATTTTTCCCCCCAGAGCTTCCAAATAAGAGTTCAGCTCAGCTAATTTTTTGGTTCTGGCCCTGCAAGATTCTAACCAAGAACCTGTCTGAGTTAGGCTGCACTTCTGACTTGTAGGAATCTGAGATAATAAATGTGAATCTTTTTAAGATGCTAAGTTTATGGCAATTTGTTATACAGAAATAGAAAGTTAATACAGAACCAGAAGCCTAAATTATAAGTTTCATCCAATAATAAAGACAATATTCACAAAATAATCTTCTGATATTTATTTTTAAAATAATAGTTGCTTATTTGTGAAAGAAGAGTCTTGCAATTAAGGTTTTAGGCAAATTCTTTATTCTGTTCTTGCACTGTTTGTCTCATATTTCTGTTATGCTGTCAATGGATTGTCTTTTCTTTTTTAAGCTAATTCCTATGTGTTAGTGAGCATCTTAGGGGAAAAGAAAACAAAATAAAACAAAACTGAGTGAATAGTGGGACAAAATTTCCAGCAATATCACTGTGTTTCCTCACAAAGCATTCACCCCATTTTTATCTTTGGTATTCTTTGACTCAAAGACTGTCTAGAGAAATTCACTAAAAAAATTTTTTAAAAAAACTTTTGTTTCCATCATAAAAACTCAAGTGACGGGTTCCAACCACATACAGCAGAGTGAGGTCCTGTTGCATAGTGGTTCATGGGTTTCTGAGTAAGTCTGCCATAATTTCAATCCTAGAATTAAAGAGGTATTATATTTTAAGTACTTTCTGGAAATACAGTGAATGCTCAGCAGATTTTACAACTGTTATTTTCCAAGGGGATTACCCAAGTATACACCTCAAATGTAATATCCTTGAGCTAGCCAACTTCTGCCACTCAAAACCATGGTTTCACTTGTTTTGTCAATAACTTCTATCATCTTCCATTACCCAAACTCAAAGCCTCAGAATGTTCTGGAGACAAAGGTTTGGAGGTTGAGTGTCTTTGGCCACAGATGGACACAATGTTTCTGTTAAAATGAGCCATTAAAGTGATGTATGTGCCAGACGCAGAGGGTGGACATCAAGCAGCAGGCACTTTAGCTTAAGCTGGTTGTTTCTGATCTCTTGTTTCACATCATTGTTGTGAGAGACAACTGGGGCCACAACTGCTCCATCTCACCATGGAACCTACTTTGGCTTCTTCAATGTCTAAATCACGTGTGTGAGTTCATTATGGCCAAGAGCGCTGGCTTCTACAGAATACCCATTGCACCTAGGTCTCAGGCAAGAAGAATTGACACAGGTTTTAGCTCATCCTGGAAAGTTCTAGCTTCTGCTTGTGAGTATTTGGTTGTTCTTGCAGTCTTCTTCCTTACCTTCATTTTTCTTCCTACTGCTCACTGTGTGGAATTCAACCTCCAGCATCAGATTTGCAGACCATTTACTGACATTCATAATTGTTAGGAGAGAAGAGGAGACTTGAGCTTGTCTGCATAAGACTGAATAAAAATAAATGTTAAAATAGTACAACAAAAGTTAAAGGCTGTATCTGAACTAACATCCTGAAAATCAGTTTACCTATGCAGGAGTATTGGACAGGGGTAAGAAAGGCGAAAGGCTAGCACCCTATTCTGACTGTGAGGAGAGAAAGAATCTGGATATGTTGGGAGAGGCAGCATCTCTAGCATTCATTTCCCAGAGTGGGGGAGAGAGAGAGAGAGAAAGAGAGAGAGAGAGAGACTATCTGTCTAACTGTGTATACTCAGAAGCAAGAGGTCAGGAAGATATGGCTGATGGGGTGGAGTTTATGATGTCTGAAGGATGACACTCTTCTTATCTCCCCATCAACCAGTAGGAAGAAGTGATAATGGGGTTCAAATTTCAGTTAGCCAGTTAGCACTGCCAACTTTATAATTCTTAGACATCTTTTCTCCTTTTCAGGGCTGTTTATGTTTATGACCATACCACCTTGAACACGCTCAATCTCATCTGAAAGGGCTGTTTGCATTCTCTTTCCCTCCTATTTGGAAAATTTCAAGGTGAAGGTGTGCTTCAGTAGTTGTGACATGAGGAATGAGCTGATGCTAAGTAACTCAGATACATGGAAATATATATTTACATATATGCGCATATATACATATATTTATATCATTCATATAAAATACATAATTCATATATTAATAGATAATGTATTTATGCATATAGTTGGAAATAGATAAGTAGATAGCTCGATAAGAAGACATTTATTTAGAGAGAGGAATTGGCTCAAGCAATTATAAAGGCTGAGAAGTCCATTTCATAAACTGGAGAAGGAGGGAAGGCAATAGCTTGGCTCAATCCAAGTCTGAAGGCCTCAGAGCTGGGGAAGTCAATAGTGTAAGTCTCAGTCTGGGGACGAAGGCAAGAGAGACGAGGGTGCTGCTGATGGAAGAGTCAGAGTGCAAAGGCTGGAGAACCTGGAGTTCTGATATCCAAAAGCAAGAGAAGAAGGGTGCCCCAGCTCCAGAAGAGAGAGGCCGCGAATTCACCTTTTCTCTGTCTTTCAGCTCTGTCCAGGTGATTGATTGGATGATGCCCACCCACACTGGGTGAGGGCAGATCTTCCTTATTCAGACCACTGATTTAAATATTGATCTGGAAAAACTCTCACAGGTATACCTTAGAAATAATGCTTTACCAGCTATCTCGATATCCCTTAATCCGATCAAGTTGACACCTAAAATTAGCCATCCCGTGGTAAAAAGATGGAGAATTAGCAATTTCACCAAAATAGACAGATAATAGATAATGGATGCTTAGCAGCTTGAATTAAGAACCCAATATAACATCTGCTTATGTTTATTCCCTTGTTAGGCAGAAAGGAAAGCAAGAGAACAGCATAAAGGTGGCCTATAGGCTATCAATTTGCAAACTCTAGTCCACCAAGGACTTCACTGAACTATCCTGGTAAGATGGGCTTGGTGGCTTAGCCTGTAATCCCACGCTTTGGGAGGCCGAGGTGAGTGAATTGCCTGAGCCCGCGGGTTCGAGACCCGTCTGGGCAACTTTGCGAGACCTCATCTCTACAATAAATCAAAAAATTAGCTGGGTATGGTAGCACACGATTCCAGCTACTTGGAAGGCTGAGGCAGAAGGATCGCCGGAGCCCAGCAGGTCGAGGCTGCGGTGGCCGGGAGCGGCTATTGCACTCCAGTCTGGGTGACAGAGTGAGACTACAACTCAAAAAAAGAAAGAAAGAAAGAAAGGAAGAAATATCCTGGTTATTGACTAGATTTTTTTTTTCATTTTAAGAAAATGAACAGGTAATGGGTTACCAATAAGCATAAAAAACATGGTACAAAAATTCGTGGATCTTGCATAATCAAATTGTTATTTGGCCTTAAGTAATTAATTAAAATTTTCCTTATTCGATTTTCAGCTTAAATGCAAAATAGTATTAAAATGTTCATTAAGCATTATGGTATGAACATATATCATTTTTGAACAGCTCTTTAAATTGGGTATTTTTATTCTATCAGGAGATCAAAACTAGTAAATCATACTATCACTCTACTATTAGGATGAAATAGAATGCCTACAAGCTATTTATTTATGACCCTAAGGGTAGAGAAGAAAACAATCAACACAATATAATGAAAGCCATGGTTCAGCGCTGTCCTGAGAATTCCCAGGTGATCACAGCATTTGAGAATGCCTTAGACATGTCCCATGCTATCCCCCACATTTTCTTGAGAGGTATCAGCAGGATATCAGGACATGTATGAGTAAGATGTTTCATTTTTAATATAAATAGCACTTTTTAAGACTATATCATGAAATTTATCCATTTAGAGTGTAAAATTCAGTAGTGTTTTTAGTATATTCACAAAGTTGTGCAACTATCACCATTGTCTAATTCTAGAACATGTTCATCACCACAAACAGATGACAATAATCAAGAAATTAATGTGCACATTAACAAAAAAGTAATATCTAGAATCTAAATAGATCCAGTGGCTGGTTGAATGTAACAGGCACAGGATACTTCGTTCTATATCAGGAAATGATTAAAAATTTCCCAGGCACCTACATATTCTAAGAGAGTGGTCCCCATCCTTTTTGGCATCAGGGACTGGTTTTATGGAAGACAATTTTTCCACAGGAGTGGGGGATGGTTTCAGGTTATTCAAGTGTATAGCATTTATTGTGTACCTTATTTCTATCATTATTACATTGTAATATATAATGAAATAATTACATAACTCGCCATTTTAAAAAAAGGTGTGTACGGAAGTGGTAAATAAAATAATGGGCAGGTCATCGGCAGACTAAAATAAATATCAGATTCTGACTTACAGCCTGCCACCAGACGCAGCTGTATAATTGAAGTACATCAATTCACTTGCCACTCACTGATAGGGTTTTGATATCAGTCTGCAAGCCATTGATTTATTAGGGTCTCTGTGCAGTCAAACCTCACTGTTAATGTTAATCTGTATTTGTATCCACTCACCAGAGCTAGCATCACTGCCTCAGCACCACCTCAGATCATCAGGCATTAGATTCTCATAAGGAGCGTGCAACCTAGACCCCTCACATGCACAGTTCACAATAGGGTTCATGCTCCCATGAGAATCTAATGCCACTGCTGATCTGACAGGAGGTGGAGCTCAGGTGGTAATGCAAGTGATCGGGAGCAGCAGTAAATACAGATGCAGGTTCACTCACTTGCCTGCCACTCACCTCCAGTTCCTAACAGGCCACGGTCCATTACCAGACTGTGGCCCAGGGACTGGGGACCCCTCATCTAAGAAATCATAGTGTCTTGAGATTTAACATCACTTGCTGCATGTCTAATGGCCAGATCAATCATGGAGCTCTTAAGTAACAGAAATCACACTCACAGCTCTTTGGTTCAATAGCTAGAAGTTAATGGTGACACCTTCCTCGGGCTCTGGTTTCTAGTCTGTTGAATTCAGACTCTGTCTACAAAATGCCAGGATACACTTAGCTGAAAAGTCAAATGTCAAATTCCAGAAATTCCATATCCAGAGTGACTGACTTTTTTAAAATAATAAACTGGGATTTATTTTCTATAGTATTGTGGTGAGTATATTTCTGAAGTTTCACTGGAAATAATTTAGGTATTAAAAATGTCCTTTAGCTGGGCTCGGTGGCTCAGCCTGTAATCCCGCATTTTGAGAGGCTGAGGCGAATGAATTGCCTGAGCCCGCCGGTTTGAGACCCGCCTGGGCAACTTGGCGAGACCTCATCTCTACAATAATTCAAAAAATTAGCCGGGCATGGTAGCACGCGCCTGTAGTTCCAGCTACTTGGAAGGCTGAGGCGGAAGGATCGCCGGAGTCCAGCAGGTCGAGACTGCAGTGGCCAGGAGCGGCCACTGCACTCCAGTATGGGTGACAGAGTGAGACTCCAACTCAAAAAAAAAAAAAAAAAAAAAAGATGTCCTTTAAACTTTTCTTAAATCCACAGATCAATTAATGTATCAAGATGCTTTGACCAATAACTCACCTGGGAATAGTGTTTACTAAAGACTGACAGGTCTCCAGATATCTCTGCTCTTCAAGTAGGTTGTGGCTTTAATTGAAGGGAAGGAATCAGTTGTTTTGCATGCAAACCTCAATGAAGGCCTAGAGTGAATGAAATGAAAATCTCTGGAAGTGAACAAAGCAGTGTGGGATACAGGAAATTATCATGAGAAGCTGAGAAAACTGCCCCCTTTGAACCTAGAGGAATTTTCTCTCTTTTCCATCTTGTTCTCTCTTATCTTAAGAAATCAAACCCCAAATGGTATCTTGTCTTTGCTCACATACTTTTTTCTTAGTCTCATTGCTCATTCTCCCTGAAGTTTACCTTCTCCACCCCTATGATATAATAAGTATCACTTTTTTATCTAGTATTAAGCCCTGCTGACTCACCTTCAGAAGGGAATTTGACCACTTCTCCTGTTCCCACCAGGTCTGAACCTGTAATCATGCCTTCCAAGTGTTTCATACTCACATGAAACCACAGCATTTGTCAATTCTGAAAACAGCAACAGAGTGACTCTGTTATTTGAAAGTTAGATTATTCTTTCTAAGTAATCTTAGGTTACTCCAAACTTCACTAGGACTTTCACATCTCACTCAAACAAAAAACAAAAACTCCCAAAAATGACCCATTAGAACTTCCCTGATCTGCTCCTGCCACCATCACATCCTCTCCTATGCTCTCCCATGTTCTCTCTACCCCAGCCTCCATGACTGTGTTACTGTTTCTTGAATTCACAGCATGCCCTTACATCCAGGCATCTATACAATCCATCACCCTTCCCATAATGTTATCCTCCAATATGTCCAGGTGACTCACATTTCTACTTCCTTCAGATTTTACTAAAATGGTTCCTTTTCAATAAGACTTTCTGTAGTCCATTTCCCCAAGACAATACTCTCTATCCCCACAGTATCTAATGTTGAGACCAATAATGCCCACACACATGAAAAAAAAATATTAAAAGGGTTATTATTCACATCATGAGGCTTTCTAGAAAGAGACGTTTTGGTTTACCAAGTAGGTCAAAAAATGACCTGTGCAGAGAAAGGAGACTGGCTTGGGTTCTTAAAACGGTGGTTAGGTGGAGGTAGAGCTTCATTGAGCATTTGTGCGCACAGGCAGGACCAGGGGCTTGCATGGTTTTAACTTCCTGCCAGCGCCAAAAAAGGGACGTTCTTATCAACATTCTTAGATGTAGGACAGAAAGGAAGAGAGGCAAGGAGGAGCTTGAAAGTGCTCAGCCATTAAACCTCACAAATAAGAGTCGGAGCTTTCTTACACGCACTCTCCAGCTTTGCTTTGTTCTTCTTTCATCCCTATCAAACACACTATTTACTTTACATATTCTATTTTATCATCCCTCTCCTCATTCTAGATAGAATGTAAACTCAATTTCTGTAGGCAGACATGTTTTTCCTTTGGTCCACATCATGTTATACACTGTTTCTAGATGAGTGCCCAGCACAGAGAAAGAACTCAATCGTTATCCGTCATATGAATCAATTCATCTTTGTTCCTTCTGCATAACAAGTATCCTACACTTAGCAGTAATTAGATATTTTTCGAAAGGCTGAATAAAATGCAATGAAAACTTTGACAAAGTATTATTAGAATGTATTTTCTAAATTAATAGCTAGTATAATAATTGTATTCATCTTAACCACTTTGATGCCAGCTGACATGAAAATCTTTGAAGAAAAGTGTGTTAGAATATATCATTATTAAAAAACAACTTTGCATGTGAGCTATTTTTCAACAACTCCATAAATTTTATAATTTATAGATTTTAATCCAAGTGACTCTTGACTAATGTCTCCAAATGAATGGGACAGTTGGTTTCAAATTTTCTATCCAATACTGTTAGCCCAGATACCTTAAGCAAAGTAGAGATTTGGTCAACAGTAATGAGCTCACACTCATGCTCTTACATATCCTAGATCAGTAAATGCTCCAGAGCGGTAATGTACATCATAGCGTTTTGATCGATTATTTTTCTTTATTTTCATCAAAACGTGTTGTTTCTTTAAAAACAAACAAACAAACAAAGAAATCTTGCTTCCAGAATCTCTGCTTGTTCCGTTGGTCTATATGCCTGTCCTTATACCAGTACTGGGCTTTTTTTTTTATCGTAGGCTTAGAGTAGGGTTTAAATTCTGACAGTGTGATACCTCCCACTTTGTTCCTTCTGCTTAGGATTGTTTTGGCTACTCGTGCTCTTTTCATTTCCGTATGAATTTCTGTACTATCTTTTCCAGGTCTGAGAAGAATGATGTTGATAATTTAATGAGTATTGCATTGAATCTGCAGATTGTCTTGGATAGGATGGACGTCTCAAAAATATTGATTCTTCCAATTCATGAGCAAGGGATGTTTTTCCATTTATTTGTGTCATGTTTGATTTCTTTGAGCAGTGTTTTGTAGTTCTCGTTATAAAGTCTTTCATTTCTCTGGTTAGGTAGATGGCAAGGTATTTCTTTTTTTCTTTCCTTTTTTTTTCTTTTTTTTTTTTTTTGGTGAATGGGATTATGCTTTGGAATATTACACAGCCATAAAGAAAGACAAAATAATAGACTTTGCAGCAAATTGGATGGAGTTGGAAACAACCATATATAGTGATCTATCACAGAAACAAAGACACGAATACCACATGCTCTCACTCATAAGTGGGACCTGAACATTGAACACAATAACACAATAGAGGGATCAGCAGTCACAGGACACTGCCAGGGAATGGGGGGCACATAACAACATAAAGGGTGCCCGGTCCTAAAGCAAGGGAAGTGAGGACCAGTTGGAAGTCCAAACTTTACCTGCACATAGACTACTTATGTACCTGATCCTGACTTGTACCCATCTTTAAAATAAAATAAGGGGGTAAAAAAGAGCTGGTGGAAGGTAGAGATTCAAGAAAAATTGCCCTTTAGATTGTGACCTTTAACCGGAAGCTCAAGAACGAGTAGTTTGGAAAGAGAAAGATAGGGCGATTGTTTTATAAATGATTACAATAGTTTTGTTAAGTTTTTTAATTAATCAACGTATTTTTAGGTGGGAACAGTCAGTCACTTGGGGCCTTTACTCCATGTACAAGAACCTTTGGGCTTTCACAGTCAGCGTTTTCCCAGTCTAGTAATTTTTTGGAGACCCAAGTCGTCTGTATTTGCATAATTATTATGTGGTGATAGTTGGCCAAAGAATGCTTTTTGGAGTCTGGTACAAGGGACAGAAAATTATTGCTTTAGTGTGTGACATGCTCAAGATCATACAGCCGACAGCTGGTAGGATGAGGCTTTGGACAACTGCCCTTATTCTTCTAAGGCACTGGCATGGGCCTAGAAAAGTCATCCACTGACAGACATCGTTCATTAGCCAAAAATCAATTTAATTCTTTAGTTTAATGTTGATCATTATTCTCTTCAGTAGCATAGTTCTTAATTCATGCTTGATTTGGAATAAATAGAAAAATTACTTTTTCTTATTTAGGTAACATGATTCTATCACATTTAATATGCAGAATTCACTTGGATACTTTTGCCTGCCCAAAGCACAATCAATATGAATCTTTCAGAAAAAAGTTCAATTCATTTATAGCAACAGACTTGAAGCACACACCCCTGCCTTCATTTAAAACTCTAATTGTCATTTGGTAATTACTAGCACTGCATTTTAAAAGAAGTTGACAAGCAATAGGATAAAACAGAAGCACCATGATGAAAGAGCACTAATGGGGACAAAGCCTTTCTTTTCTTTGTGTTACTAAAGGCAAAGGCTCATTTTTCATATATGACAGGGTTGTTTAAATAGCTGGCATTTCTCTCTGGGATATTTGGGATGTCACACTTTGAAAAAAGCCAATGAAAAAGCCATTTCATTTTTTTTCAAGCTCCTCAGCAAAAAGGAAATCTGAGACTTTTAATTAGATAGAAGGAGTAATTTGTTCCTCATTAAAGAAATAAAACTAGTACAATATCACATCACACAATTTTTTTGGTAGGCAAAGGCCCTCTACAAAGATATTGCCAAATAAATCTACATCAAAGATAGTTCTAAAATGATAAGAAGACATGGAAGTCTCTATTTTGTTATGCTACATCACTGCAAAGCTGAGAATATTGAAAATGTACAAAGGTGACTATTCAAATAATATTTATATCATTTCTATTGATTTTTTAAAAATTCAACTATGATGCTATCATTTATCTGTTCATTTGAATTATTATCATTGAATTCTTTATGACTAAGTCATGAATTCACCGCTAAATTTTGAGGTTTATTATTAAATGAATATTAGTAAGTTTTTTAATATTTAAATAAAGTTACACTTACTTTGTGTACTTTTCATTTTATTGAATTAGCTAAGTTACAGCACATTAATCTGTGCTACTATGACCGTAATGTTCTTTATTGATAACAATTATCTGAAAGAGGCAATTTGAAAACTCTAAACTAATTAAAAAGTTTTATTTACTCACACCTCTGGATTCTTGATTCCCGAAATTAGAAAGAATTGCATCATGTTGAATTAAGCAAAAAAAATGCATCATTAGGGCAGACAAGAATGATAATGTTTACCCAATGACAAAATCATTGATTATTGCTTTTTCCCTTACAAATCACTTGATTCTTTTAAATTTTACACCCTATAACATCTTCTCTTACCTAATTCTTTATTGAAATATTTTTTTCATAAAAATAATGCATAAAAAATAGAAAATGAATCAAATAACTATTTCACACCCATCCTCTCCTGTCCAATGAATGGTAAAATGAAATGCTGACTATTGAATAACATACATACATAGAACCACAAGGATTAGTTTAAAAACCGGTGCAAGGTGATGGGAAATAGAAAGTCATGGAAAACCCCAATTCCAAAATTCATTCCATCTCTTACAAATTCAAGGTATCTTAACACCGTTGAGGAAAAAAAGAACAAAACACTACCTGACTTCCAATATACTACGAATCTGTAATATCCAAAAGAGCATGGTACAAGTATAAAAAGAGACACATAGACCAATGAAATAGAATATAAAATTCAGAAATATATCCTCATATTTATAACTAACTGATCTTTGAAAAAGGCACCGAGGGAAAAGGACAGCCCTTCAATAAGTAGCACTGAGAAAACTGAATATCCTAGAGTCGATCATACTCAGTGATCTGTCACAGAAACAAAGAAAAGAGTACCATATGTTCTCACTCATAAGCGGACCTTGAACAGTTAACATAATACTATAAGAAAGGGATCTGCAGTAGTGGGAAACTTCCAGGGGAGAGAAGATGGGATTGGCAGTTGAGGGAAACTGCTAGGGGAAGGAGGGGCACACCTCATCAACAAGGGTAACTGCATAATCAATGTTTGGATACCTAACCCTGAATTGTACCCCACATCTTTAAAATAAAAAATTTAATTTAATTTAAAAAAAGAAAGAAAACTGGTTATCCATATGCAGAAGAATGAAACTAGACCCATACCTCTCAAAATATACAAAAATCAGCCCAAAATGGATGTATGACTTAAATATAATTCCTGATCTCAAATACGCAAAAGTCAACTCAAAATGGATGCACAGCTTAAATATAATAGCTGATCTCAACATATACAAAAATCAACTCAAGATGGATTCATGACTTCAAAATAATATCAGAAGCTATAAAATTACTAGAAGATGATATAGAGGAAACACGAGATATTGGTCTGGGCATTGAATGATTTTTGGTTAAAACCTCAAAATCACAGACAGCAAAAGCAAAATTAGACAAATGAGATAATATCAAACTGAAAACCTTCTGCGCTGCAAAGGAAACAATCATCAACAGAGTGAAGAGACAACCTGCAGAATGGGAGAAATATTTGCAAACTGTTCATCAAATAAGGAATTCAATGCAAAATATACAAGAACCTCAAGCAACTCAATAGAAATAAAACAAATAATCTGATTTTAAAACAGATATAGACTTAGCATAAGTGTCCTTCAATAGATGATTGGATGAATAGAAGTGGTACATACAAACAATAGAATACTATTCAGTCATGAAAAGAATGAAATCCTGTCATTCCCAGCAACATAGATGAGACTGGAGGACATTTTTTATTAAGTTAAATAAGTCAGGCACATAAAGATAAATACCATATCTTTTCATCTATAAGTGAAAGCTAAAAACAGTTGATTTAATCAAAGTAGAGAGTAGAATAGTGGTTAATAGAGGTTGGAAGAAGAGCTGGCAGAGTGACTTGGGAGAGATTCATTAATGAATACAAAATTACAGCTATATAGGAGGAATATGTTCTAGAATTCTAGAAGACTGCAGAGTGACTATAGTTACAATAATGTTTTGTATATTTTCAAATAGCTAGAAGAGAGGACTTTTGAATGTCACCAACATAGTGAAATAATAAAGACTAGAGACAATGGATACACTAATTACCCTGATTTGATCATTGCACATTGTATGCTTGTTCTGAAATATCACACTTTATCTCACAAATGCATATAATTTTTACATGTCAATTAAGATATATTTTTTATTTTTTTTAAAGATACCTGAAAGCCATGTCATGATACATTGGACTTGTTTTTGAAGAAAAATAGATTAGAAAATGATTATAGGAGACCTCAAGAATTTTTTAACAAAGTGAAGAATGATGATTAAGCCTTTATAAATATGGATTTAGGCACAAACCACTCCCTAAGTGCTCAGAATCACTTTGGAGGAAAACATAGGCTAGGACAAGGAAGGAGAGGAAAGACAGAGTGCTAGGTGAATGTACAAGGACTTGGAGTGGGCATCTGCCCTGCTTTGTAATTGCTGGACCTTCCAGAACACTTCTCCATGATGTCTTGGCCAGTCCCACCTGCATTTTAATTTAATGGGAAAAAAACCAAACTTTTCATCTCCACATATATAACAAGGTTTAACAATGCTCAGGAAGTCTGACAATATGCTGATTTAAATCAATATGAGACTCAGGTGAGCTCTTGTCTGTTTTTTCAAAAGTTGGTTTTGGTGGCAGTTGGTCCTTGGTATGGGTGGACCTTGTCCTATCAAGGGAGGCTCTAATAATATACATAGCCACGGTGACTTATGGGTGAGACGAGGTTCTCCCATTTCATGGTATTAACTACCTTAGATTATTACCTGCTTCAGTTTATTGCCTACTTCTATTACGTCTGGCATGACCATGCCAACACTGAAATATGAGATGTATCTGCAAAGTGAAAATCTTTCAGAAAATTTGCTAGTGTATAGAAGTCTAAGAGCTATCCATTGTTATAATATACTGGCATCATGATTTGAAAGTCAGATCTCTCCAGCACAGTCAGCTAAATGACATTATTTGTCAAATACTGAGAATTCACTGAAAAATACATTTTTTTTTTTTTTGAGTTGGAGTCTCACTCTGTCGCCCAGACTGGAGTGCAGTGGCTGCTCCCGGCCACCGCAGCCTCGACCTGCTGGGCTCCGGCGATCCTTCCGCCTCAGCCTTGAAAAATACATTTTTATGGTTAATGAAATGACTGAGCCACTTAGCCCCTGACATTAGATACGACCCCGCCATAGACTATTGCATTTAAATTCTGGAACCTCTGACGGCATTCTGAGATTTTATGACTGGCTTTGAATTTTAAATACTCAAATTACCACCTCTGATTGGTGATTAAGGTATTAGGTTTATTTTTGTTTTTCTTCTAAAGTCAGTTTGTTGTTGTTGCTCAGGCATTCAAATGATGAGTCAAATTATAATTTTCAAAATTAAAAATATAAACTACTGTCATTGAAAGAGAAAATGAACATGTGTCCAAAATTATTTTATTTGTAAGTGAGGGAAATAGAAGAAGCATAAAGCTGATTCAAATAATATTTGAGAAACTGTGTATATATAGGCATTTGAAATAGCAAAAAAAGTTTTAGAATAGCATTGTTATTCTATAGGGCATTTTATATTCTTATATTCTATAAGGTAATATCTACAGGACAATAAAACCATAACCTTAGGGGTTTCCTTTTCTGTCAGAGACCACATTTGCTTCTTTACTTATGAAAATCTATAATTTAACAACTAACTGCATATATTTAGGTTTTTAATCAACAGTAAATTTCAAGTGAAGGAAAGTAATATTTCTTTGAAAATTAATTATCCTTAGGTGTATCTTAAAATATTTTCTTGCTGTCTTTCTTTTGCCTTATTTATACATTGAATTTTTTATACATTGAATTTTTTATATGTTTTCCTTTTATTTTCAAACACTCACAAAGATTTACTCGTGTCTAAGACAGTTCACAAAGGATGAAAAATTGCAAACAAATCAATAGATAAATACTTTCTCCTTTACGCAGGTGTTCATAAGCAAGGGACATATATTTTAACAAATGTACTGAATACTTTATTATGCAATACAATATTTTGCAAATTGAGTCATTGCAGAGTTTATTATTTTAATATTTCAATGTCCTTAAACATTCTTTTATTACCTTAATATTTTGATCATTTTTAAATAATTCACTTTTTGCATATCTTTTTTCTGGAATACGAGTCAGGATAAGGTACATAAGAAATCTACATGCAGGTGAAGTTTGGGCTACCAACAGGTCACTTCCCCTGGTTTAGGACCAGGTACCTTTATGTTGACATTTGCCCCTTTTCCTTTCCCTGGCAGTGTCCCACTACTGCTGATCCCTCCCTTGTGTTATTGTGGTTAATGTTCAGTTTCCTTCTGTGAGTGAGAACATGCGACATTCATTTATTTGTTTCTGTGATAGTTCACTAAGTATGATTGTCACCAACTGCATCCAATTTGCTGCAAAATTCATAATTTTGTCCTTCTTTAAGGCTGCATAATATTCCATCATGTATATGTACTACATTTTCTTTATCCAGTCTACTTTTGGATGGGCAATTGGGTTGGTTCTAGTCCTTTACACATACTCATAAATCCTCCTCCCCCGTAGCACCCTCTGTCATTTATTTACAGTACATATTATGGTTTTAAAACACTTACATGTGTGATTATTTGACAAATATCTGTTCCCCTCCTCCACAAGATTATACACCATTTAAAAACAAGCACTAATACTTATTTTGGCTTACTCATATATCTTAACTGCCTAACAGAGGACTGGGAGCTTTCTCAGAATTCAACAAATACTTTATGAGTGAGACAGCAATGAAAAAAACTAATGAATAAAAATCAGTGAACTTTATTCAGACTTTGAAATATTGACTATGCCACCCAAAATATGCTCCTTTGGCATAAGGGTTATTTTGAGCTGAAGGCAGTTGAGAAAAAGCAGATACAAGAAAAGGTCTCCGCTGTCCCTTCCTTACCTAAAAGCAAGACATAGTTTGTCAAGCATCCCTCCCCACTCTCTATCAGGAAGAACAAAGGTTGATCACAGAAGACAACCTTAACCTTAAGCCACGATCCTAGTAACCTCATTGTAAAACTACTTAACAAAATATAACCTGCAATTATAATATATGTACATATTTTTAAATTCTATAATTTCCTGAATATAATACTAATGCATGCACAATGGGATCATCCAGATTTTAAGAACTTTTCTAAGCTTACAAGCTAAAGAGATTGCTAAAAACATACCTATGGCAGAAGTATAATTCTATCTTTTCCTTCCTATATTGTTTTCAACCTGGACATTCTACCTATCCCATGCAAATCCTAGAATTTGATCAATTCTAAGATGAAAAAATTTCCCATTAACTTTACTATCTCTGACAGTGCAACTTGGGCACCAGCAAAATACAGTACATTTTCTATAATCTTAAAACTACACAAATTGCAAAGTACAATATTAAACTGAATTTCAAGCAATTATTTATAACTTCCTTTGTTGTAATGTAAAATAAACAAGTAAAAACAATGTTGAGAAATATGCCAATATTTTATAAAGTTTATTTCAAAGACCCTATTTGTAGTTGTAAAATTCAAACCATCACTGTATTGCAGAAATTTCAGGGTTTGATGGAGAATGTGGTGCTGATTCTAGAAAATTTTAAAAGCAACAAAAAGGGATTTACAATTGACCAGAAACCATGACTGTTAATAAAATGTCATCCAAAACTTGAAATTAGGACTACAATTGATGTGCTTTTAATATTATACTGCTGCATTGTCTAATAGAGCTAAGCAAGTATTATCTAATTCTTTTCATTGTTTTTTTCATTGTTTGACTTACTGATTATTGCTCGTATGGCCCAGATTACATGAAGTTAGACTTGTGGAAGATCAATAAACTATATAAATGAGTCTGGCTGTTAGAGATGCAATAGTTTTATCTGACATAAAATATAACAATGAAGGTTATAATCATATTGTTCTGCAGGACAGCCACTTTTGTATTTCTCCGAACAATCCCAATCTGGCATTATTTATTCTAATGTATATGCATGCATAATCTCAATTTTCTTCAGAATAATTTGTCCTTTTCTGTGGGTATCTTCATTAATAAATAATAATTTGAGCAAACTTTCAGGTGAATGGAATACAAAAGAAAGGAGGAGTAGCGATCTTAATTTCAGACAAAATACCCTTCAAGCTATTAAAAATCAAAAAAGATACAGAAGGCCACTACATAATGATAAAAGGCTCAATCCATCAACAAGAAATATCTATCCTAAACATATATGCACCCAACATAGGTGCGCCAACTTTCATAAAGCAACTTCTTGGAAAACCAAAGAAAGATATTGACTCTAACACTTTAATAACTGGGGACTTTAATACCCCACTCACAACCCTAGACAGATCATCAGGACAAAAAATCAGCAAGGAGATCCGGAACCTCAATGTGACTTTGGACCAAATGGACTTAATTGATACCTACAGAACACTCCATCCAAAGACCACAGAATACACATTCTACTCATCACCACATGGAACATATTCTAAGCTCGACCACATACTTGGCCATAAATCAAGCATAAGCAAATTTAAAAGGACCGAAATTCTACCAAACACCTTCTTGGACCACAGTGGAATAAAAATAAAATTGACACCAACAAAGTTCCCCCAAAACCCACAAAGACATGGAAACAAAACAGCATGATGCTAAACAACTCCTGGGTCAACAACGAAATCAAAACAGGGATCAAAAGATATCTGGAAAGCTGGGCTGGGTGGCTCAGCCTGTCATTCCGCGCCTTTGGGAGGCTGAGGTGAGTGGATTGCCTGAGCCCGTGGGTTCGAGACCCGCCTGGGCAGCGAGACCTCATCTCTACAATAAATCAAAAAATCAGCCGGGCGTGGTAGCGCACGCCTGTAATTCCAGCTACTTGGAAGGCTGAGGCGGAAGGATAGCCAGAGTCCAGCAGGTTGAGGCTGCGGTGACCGGGAGCGGCCACTGCACTCCAGTCTGGGCAACGGAATGAGACTCCAACTGAAAAAAAAAAAAGATATCTGGAAACAAATGAAAATGAAGAAACATCTTACCAAAATCTCTGGGATGCCCTGAAAGCTGTAGTAAGAGAGGCATTTATATCCCTACAAACACACATGAAGAATATGGAAGGAACAGAAGCTCACAACCTAACAAGCCACCTAAAGAAGCTGGAAAAGCAAGACCACAAAAACCCTAATTTCAGCAGAAGAATCCAGATCACCAAAATAAAAGCCCAAATCCAGAGCATAGAAGACAAAAAGACAATACAAAAAAACAATGAAACAAAAAGCTGGTTCTTGGAAAGGGTAAACAAGATTGATGGTCCCCTAGATAGACTGACCAAGAAAAAATGAGAAAAAAACCAAATAAGCACAATCAGAAACACAAAAGATGAAGTCACATCGGACCCTGAAGAAATACAAAAGATCATTAGAGACTACTATGTACACTTGTATGGAAACAAACTTGAAAAACATAAGGAAATGGAGGACTTTCTGACATCATACAACCTACCTAGGTTGGAACAAGAAGAAATTGAGACCCTAAATAGACCAATAACAATCAAGGAAATCGACTACGTAATAAGAAAACTTCCTACAAAAAAAAGCCCTGGTCCAGATAGCTTTCCAGCAGAATTCTACAAGACATTTAAGGAGGAGCTGATACCAATCCTACTGAAGGTATTCCAGGCAATTGAAAAAGATGGAACTCTCCCCAAATCATTTTACGAAGCCAACATCACATTGATACCCAAGACAGGCAAAGATCCAACAAAGAAAGAGTACTACAGGCCAATATCTTTGATGAACATAGATGCTAAAATTCTCAACAAGATCCTAGCAAACCGCATTCAGCAATACATCTCAAAAATCATCCCCCATGACCAAGTAGGCTTCATTCCTGGGATGCAAGGCTGGTTCAGCATTCGTAAAACCATAAATGTAATTAAATACATCAACAGATGTCAAAACAAAAACCACATGATCATATCATTAGATGCAGAAAAAGCTTTTGACAAAATCCAGCACCCCTTCTTGATAAAAACCCTTGAACATCTAGGCATACGGGGAACATAACTCAAAATAGTAAAAGCCATCTATGAGAAACCCACAGCCAGCATACTCCTAAATGGACAAAAATTGGAATCAATTCCCCTGAAAACTGGAACTAGACAAGGATGTCCACTCTCTCCCCTCCTGTTCAACATAGTATTGGAAGTCCTGGCTAGAGCAATCAGAGAAGAGGAGGCAATCAGAGGTATTCAAATAGGAAAAGAGGAAGTCAAGTTATCTCTCTATGCAGATGATATGATTGTGTACTTTGAAAACCCAAGAGAATCTGTCAAAGGCCTCCTTACATTGATAAAGGCCTTTGGCAAAGTCTCAGGATACAAAATAAATGTACAAAAGACAATCACATTTTTCTACACCAATAATAAACAAACAGAAACCCAAATAAAAAACATAATTCCATTCACAATAGCCACAAAAAAAATGAAATACCTTGGCATCTTCCTAACCAGAGATGTGAAAGACCTTTACAATGAAAATTACAAAACACTGCTCAAATAAATCAAAGCTGACACGAACAAGTGGAAAAATATCCCATGCTCACGGATCGGAAGAATCAACATTGTGAAGATGTCCATCTTATCTAAGGCAATCTACAAATTCAATACAATACCCATTAAATTACCAACAACATTCTTCCTAGACCTAGAAAAAACAACACAGGAATTCATATGGAAACACAAACGTCCAAGAATAGCCAGAACAATCCTCAGCAAAAAAAAAAAGCAAGTGGTATCACAATACCAGACTTCAAACTGTACTATAAAGCTACAATCATCAAAACAGCTTGGTATTGGTACAGGAACAGGCATATAGATCAATGGAACAGAATTGAGATTCCAGAAGCAAAACCTCAATTTCTCAACCAACTCATCTTCGACAAAGCCCCCACCACCTACCAATGGGGAGAGGAGAACCTATTCAGTAAATGGTGCTGGGAAAACTGGCTGACCACATGCAGAAGATTGAAACAGGACCCCTATCTATCCCCATGCACAAAGGTTAACTTCAAATGGATCAGAGACCTAAATGTAAAACCTCAAACCATAAGAACCTTAGAAAAGGAAGGAAATACTCTCATGGAAATCAGAACTGGCATCCAATTCCTGTACAAAACCCGAAACCCATAGGATATAAGAGAGAAGACAGACAAATGGGACCTTATTAAACTGACAAGCTTTTGCAAAGCCAAAGAAACCATCAAGAGAGCAGGGAGACAGCCTACAAACTGGGAAAAAGTATTTGCCAACTCTAGTTCTGACAAAAGCTTAACTTCCTGGATCTATAAGGAACTGAAATGTACTGAAAAGAAGAAAACAAATAATCCCATTATAAAATGGGCAAAAGATATGAACAGACACTTCACAAAAGAAGACATCCTAGCAGCCAACAAACACATGAATAAATGCTCAACCTCACTAATCATCAGGGAGATGCAAATCAAAACCACACTGAGATACCACCTAACTCCAGTCAGAATGGCAATTATCAATGACTCAAAAAATAACAGCTGCTGGAGAGGGTGTGGTGAAAAGGGAACACTTCTACACTGTTGGGGGGAGTGTAAACTAGTGCTACCTCTGTGGAAAGCAGTGTGGCGATTCCTAAAAGCTCTGAAAATTGACCTTCCATATGACCCTGCAATCCCCCTACTGGGAATATACCCTGAAGAACACAAATCACTCTATAAAAAAGATACCTGCACACGTATGTTTATCGCAGCATTGTTCACAATAGCAAGAACCTGGAAACAACCGTGCTGCCCATCAGAAGAGGACTAGATTAAAAAAATGTGGTACATATACACGATGGAATACTATGCAGCCATAAAAAAGAACAAAATCATGAATTTCGCAGCAACCTGGATGGAACTAGAGTCTATAATACTGAGTGACCTCTCACAGAAACAAAGATCCGAATATCACATGTTCTCACTCATATAATGGACCTTGAACATCCAATGTAATACTATAAGAAAATGACTGACGGTACTGGGAAACTATGGGGGGGAAGGGGGATGGGATTAACAGTAGCAAGTATCTGTCTGGGGCTGGGAAAACACCTCTTATCAACAGGGTGCCTGAATGAAACGTAATTGTACACCTAACCCTTAACTGTACCCCACAAAACCATAATAAAAAATACTGATTAATAAGAAAAAATAAATAAATAATAATAATAATAATAATAATAATAATTTGATACATACTTTCTTTTTTATTTTAAAGATGTGGGGTACAATTCAGGATTAGGTGCATAAGTGGTCATCATACTGGTAAAGTTTGGGTCTGTCTTTGATCCCTACTTTACCTGGTCTGAGATCGACTACCCTTATTGATGTTATGTGCCCCTTGTGCCCTGGTAGTGTCCACTACTGCCAATCCCTGTCTTACAGTCTTATGGTAAATATTCAGGAGCCACTTATGAGTAAGTGCTTATGGTACTCAGATCTTTGTTTCTGTGATAGATCACTAAGTATGATAAACTCTAAATTGATCCAAGTAGCTGAGAAGTCCATAATTTTGTCATTCTTTATGGCTGCATAATATTCTATTGTGTATATGTATCACATTAATTTCATTTATGCACTGCCATTTTCTTTATGACATTATCCTCATAAACTTGGACTAACATGCCCCTGATTTCACTTCCACTCTTGCCAAGTTTAACAAGAAATTTAATGTTTGCTCTTTGCTCTAATTCAAGCTCTGACATTCTCATGACAGCACACAAAAATATGCAACAATAATAAATGCCACTCAGCAAGATACGGCCACACGTCAACATGAACACAGCTGTGGGACACTGATATATCAAAGGTTATGAAAACTTACTGAGTTGTTTGTAGAGTGCTGCCAACATAAGCACATGGTGGCAAGTTTTTGAACTTAATTGTCAGTCCTCACATTTGTTTTGTTTTGTGTTTTGTTTTCTGTTTTGGGGGATTTAGAAAAAAATTTTCATCATAAAGATATGGGGTACATTTCAGGGTTAGGTATATAAACATTGATCATGCAGATACCCTTGTTGATGAGGTATGCCTCTCCCTCCCCTAGCAGTTTCCCTCAAATGCCAATCCCACCCACTCCCCACTCTCCACCCCGACAGTTTCCCACTACTGCCAATCTCTTTCTTATAGCATTATAATTGTTCAAGATCCATTTATGAGTGAGAACATATGGAGCTCTGTTCTTTGTTTCTGTGATAAATCACTGAATATGATCGACTCCAAATCCATCCAAGTTGCTGCAAAGTCCATATATTTGTCCTTCTTTATGGCTGCATAATATTCCATAGTGTATATGTACCACACTTTTTTATCCCACCCAGCTTTTATGGGCAACACAGTTGGTTCCATGTTTTTGTTATTGTGAATAGAGCTGCAACAAACATACTTGTGCAGGTATCTTTGTCGTAGAATAATTTGAGTTCCTCCGGGTATATTCCCAATAGAAGAATTGCTGTGTCATATGGAAGGTCAATTTCTAGTTCTTTTAGAAACCACCACACTGTCTTCCAAAGAGGTTATACTACTTTGCATTCCCATGAGCAGTGTAGAAACATTCCTTTTTCTCCACATCCTCGCCAGCATCTGCTATTGTTTGTTTTATTAATGATGGCCATTCTTACAGGGATTAAGTGGTATCTCAAGGTGGTTTTGATTTGCATTTTTTCTCTGATGATGAGCGAGGCTGAACACTTTTTCATGTGTCTGTTGCTGCCTGTATATCTTCTTTTGAGAAGTGTCTATTCATGTCTTTTGCCCACTTTTTAAAGGGGCTGTTTGTTTTTTTCATTTCAGCACATTTGAGTTCCTTGTAGATCTTAGATGTTAAGTCTTTGTCGGATAAACAGTTGGCAAATATTTTTTCCCACTCTGTAGGTTGTCTCCCTGCTCTCTTGATGGTTTCTTTTGCTTTGCAGAAGCTCGTTAATTTGATGAGGTTCCACTTGTCTATTTTTTTTCTTAAGGTATTGGTCTTTAGGGTTCTGAATAGGAATTGGTTCCCATTTCCAATTTCCATAAGGGTGTCTCCTGCATTTTCTAAGATTCTTATAATTTGAGGTTTTACATTTAGGTCTTTGATCCATTTAGAGTTAATTTTTGTGTATGGTGATAGGTAGGGGTTCTGTTTCAATCTTCTGCATGTGCAGACCTCATATTTGAAAACAAATCATTGTATAAGCCCTTGAAATGTATGCCATAACACAATTACTACAAAAATAAAATCCAATACATCAAACATTCAGTATCAAACAAATCACATTGGACCACTGAGTCTAGCTGATCACTAACTTCCTGCATATAATCCTACCAATTATATAGAACATCATTATCAAAACTCTAAAAAGATTTATTTCTGCTATGCATGCTTTTTGGGAAATAAATTGTATTATCTTTGTAGCTAAATTGTTTCTCTCTCTTAAATTACAGCTGTTAGTGCAGCAATCAGGGAATTTTATATGAAGTGAATAAGTAGAGGTACAAATATTTCATTCAACAAACACACTGTTGCAAGTTATGCAGAAGAACCATGACTGGAATGTCAGGAAATGTGATGAGTCAGACTACATGGAATCCTCTAACAGAGGTGCTTAAGTTCTGAGGAGACAAATTTGAGATTCTGTACTGTTTTTAAAGTTAATCTATTATAGTGACATTTTAATTTTCTGAAGATATGCATTGGCTTTGTTAGTTATTTGAGATAATTAGAACTACATTAGTGATGTCATTAATGGGTAATTATAACCCACATTTACTGAATTAAAAAACTGATTGGAAAGGTTTATCAATTTGAACAAACATAGCTTTTCACAACAAGGCTTTTGAAAAGGTAGTTTTTGTTATATATAACAAATGTGTTTTAGCCTCCAGTTGACAAATCAATAATCTTCGTAACTTAAAATAGTTATTTTGCTGTTACAGAGAAACCTTTTTTCTTGATTGGTAGTTTAAGAAAGAAATTAAACTCTATGATGACAAGACATGCAACAAGTAGATATGCACATTTCATTTAAATTGTATAATAGCAAGATAGAAAATATTTAGTAACTATTATATCTATTTAACAAAATAAGGCAACTAACTGAAGATTGGTCTTCTCAAAACCCCTCTGTCAACAGTTTCTCACTTCTTCAAGATTATGTATGAATCACCAATAGTGTAGCTGGAAATGAGAGACTTTGCTTCCAGTATCTAACCTAAGTAAACTGAAGAATATAGGTATAATTTTCCAATTATACAGCTCTTTGTTGAAACCCCACATCTTTAAAATAAAAAAAAGAAATTTCTGTTTCACAAAAAAATAGCAAGAGTGCACACACACGTGTGTGACAAAATATTACTATCAGTAATGCAGCAAAAATATAAACTTGTAGAAATTCACATTGATTTAAGAGATAAAACATCTTACATTTAGCATCTCACAGAGTTACAAATCTTCTGAAATAAAGTCTTGATATTTTGTCTTTCTATAAATAACATTTAGCAAACGGAGTAGGAAATCATACATTTTATACAATTTATTGACCTTTTTATTTCCATAATATATGTAGATCAAATAGAAACAGAATATCAAGCTTACATATCGGTGTAATGTTTCTATTTGTCTTGATAGAATGTCATTTGAAGATAACTCGTGTAAAACATTCACGCCCCTCCTCTTCTGTACCAAAAACTCTTGGCCCAAAATTCTGTGCTCAGCTTTTTCTGTCCCTTTCCTAACCCAGCCTATTTCTTTCATGTATAAGGCCTCTACTAACTTCAAAAGAAATGTAGATGAAGCACTCAGGGAGATAAAGAAGAATGAAAATCAAGCAAAGGCTGTGAAGTATTTACTGGAATAACAAGTCAAATATGGAAAGGAGGATTAAAACTAATCATTCCCTAGCAAAAGTGAATGAAAATGACTAAACATGTGTTAGTAGGCACTGCCAAATCTTATTGGAGCCATCTTAATTAATTTGTTATTTATAGTCAAGTAGACTAAAGAAAAGTTTACCTTTGAGTGATGCATGGGAAAAAGAACTCACCCAGTAAATAGGGAGAATTAACAAGACTGGAAGGCATTCAAGAGGCAAACCTTCTTTAAGCACATCAATAATGTCCACCTTTTCCATAACAAATGTTCTGGACCAGTAAGTGCAGTATGCCAGTGACCAATCTTGCTTACCTGTTACTTAGATGTATAAATAATAAATCAATAGCCATTATTCATTCATTAAAGCAGGACCTTAACAAGACAATGATCAGTTTCTATGTGCTGCCTTAGTTTGAATGTGTCCCCTAAAGGTCATGTGTTGGGAATTTAACCTTCAATGCAGCATTATTGGGAGGCAGGGCACAATAAAAGGTGATTAGGGCAGTAGAACTTTGTTTCATGAATTGATTAATGTCATTATCATGGGAGTGGGTACATTTTCCTGAGAGTGGGCTTGTTATTAAAGTGAGTTTACGCCCCCTTTTGCTCTCTGTCTCTCTCACCTCCTCTAACCCTTCCACCTTGCACCATGGGATGCCACAGCAAGAAGACACTTGCCACGTGTGGTCCCCTTGATTTCAGACTTTCTGGCCTCCAGAGCTGTAACAAATAAATTTATTTTCTTGAGAATTATCCAGTCTCTGTGGTCTTCTCTTATAGCAAAATAAAACAAACTAAGACATTATGGCATCTGTATTCTTCCTCTAAGCAATATACAATTAAATTTTTAAATGCTGAAATATAAATACAAAATACTTTCAATAGCTATCTTAGTGACATTATAAAATTTTGAAAGAAATTTTTTAAAATACTTTTTTGTCAACTAAATAATAGATCTGATTACAAAAACACTCAAAATTAACTAAAAGTATAAGAAAGGCAAAAACTCATCTGAAATTACATGACCTTGTGGTTTTCATAATTATTTTATTATAAAGATGTCTTTTAATACAAAGGCCAATAAATAAAAAGAAAAAGCAAAAACTTAATTTTTTTGTATAACCTATTTGTGGAAAATCCAGGAAAGTCCTGACATGAACTGATATATAGTCATTAATTATTCTACTAATGTGAATATTTATACATTTTATAGTAAAACAATTCATGTGTTTAATCATCGTGTGTTGCTCTAAGCACTTCTTGAAGTGTTAAATAAAATATGGTAATACCTTTCTAAAATATAAAACCCACAGAATTTTGAAAGACACCTGATGCCAGTGATTTCATGGAATATAAGGTTCATGGAATTATATATGATGATCCAAATATAATTTTATGCATTGTTCTCTTTATTTTTTATTCTCATGAGTTATTTTTACTTGTCTTAGCTATTTTTGGAAAGTCTTCATCTGCTTACAGGTAACTTGAAACTTTTATTGTATAAAAATATTCCTCTCCAGAATATATTTAAATCTAGCTATTTAGAGTATATGTACACCATCATTATACTTTGGAAAAATAAGGGAAAAAAATAAAAGCGATTTTGAGTATTAGGAGCCTATTTTAGCCTTGGATCTATGAAAGTGGACCCTAAATAAATTGTGAAAATCTAGTAGCAACCCAGCCATTCTTCAGAATAAAATCTAAGATTTCACAAAATACTTGTTTAGAACATCTTTAGAATAAGTGGCTCAGGACTTTAAAAAAGAGGGGACAGGATTTGCAACTATGGAGGCATAGGGTTCTGGCAATTCATCAAACAAATAATTATAAAACTTGAACGATTTTGTTAAAAACAGAATGTGAAGGCAATAGAAAATGATCAAAGCAAGGACAGACTTAAAAAAGTTTGTACCTGAAAGATGTCTGTTTTATTAAGTAAAAATTGTGAGTTTACAGCTTTTTAGCCCAGGAGCACTCTACAATGTAGTCAGCCATGGCAACAAAAAACTGCAGTCTTATTACTTCAAAGAGGAAGATGACAAAGCTTATGGCATCAAAGAAGATGAATAAAATATTTAATGAATATGCTCTAGAAGCATGAAAACTTCAGAAAAGAAGTAAAATATCTGAGTACAATTCACCCACTCTTCCGTCCTCCACACCACCCTTCTTATTTTCCATTTTTATCTCTCTGGCTGAATGTTAAACTACAAATTTGTGCAAAAAAACCCCAGAGAGCCCAGTAATAAGGCAAACAGAAAATAGAGGTGGTTAACCCTTTAAAGACATTGCACACAAAACGATCACCAAGTAAGTCTGTATCTGAGTTGTAAAACAGCTATTAATAAATATTAATAAATTTATAAGGATAAAGATTATACAGAGTATAGCCGCTAATCACAACAAAATTTCATTACAAATCAATAGCAGAAATCTTGGACTTTTAAACGTATTTAAAAATGAAACAACACACTTCAAAATAATCTTTGAATCAAAGAAGTCAAAAGATAACTAAGAAAACTGTTTAAATCAATGGTATAAAATGGTGTATCAAAATGTATAGAATACAGCAAGCAGTAGTTTATAGACTTACTGGTTATATTAGAAAAATAAAGTTGTTAATCAATTATAGAAACTTTCACTCTGTGAAGTTAAGAAAAACGAAAGAAAAAAATAATAAAGAAAATAAAATAAATTGATAAAATACAATATGAAACAGTAGAAACAATCAGTAAAACAAAGCTGGATGATAAGGAATTTTATGAACAACTTTAAAATAATAAATTCAGCAACTTAGATGACTTAGATGACATGATCTAATTCATTGAAAGACACACATTTCCTTAAAATTCAATCAAGAACTAGATAACCTAAACAGCCCTATTAAAGAAATTCAATACTTAGTTCAAAATATTCCCACAAGAAAAACTCTAGGGCCAAATGAGCTCTCTGATGAATTCTATCAAATATTTAAAGGAGAAGGAATACCAACCTGCAAAAAATATTTCGGAAAAATAGAGGCAGAAATATTTCCCAATACATTTTAGGGGACTAAAGTCACTGTAAAACCAAAGCAGATGAAGATATCAAAGATACATAAAATTACAAACCATTTTCCCCCTTTAACAGAGATGTGAAATTCTCAACAAAATATTAGCCAACGAGTAATGCACATGCACACAGATACATGTACACATTTATATTTACTTATTATTTGCTTACTTGGAAGATAATTTTATATGATTGTACATAATTTATATAACTATGCAGTTGCTAAACACTTTGTTTCAGACACTTGGTTGTAGTCTGTGCACTTGTATAACACTTAGCACATGATCAATACTCAGGAATTATTAAATTGAATTGAAGAGCAATTGGAATAATTTACTATTCAAGCCTGCTTGTCTATACAATCTGCAAACATATTTGTACACACAAACACAGAATTACTATCTTACTTTCGACATCTATAATATATCTTCAAGGTTTCTTTCTTGATTGTTAAAATTACTTTTACAAAACTGGGCCAAGAGTCATAAAAATTCTCCTTATACAATGTTAACATTCTCTCTGCAATGGGAAAACACAGCCAACTTTGATAAACAAAACTGGTTCAAGTTCTCCTTTAATAATTAACACCAAAGGATAAAATAAATATCTTTAACTATTAGTACAAAAGGAACAAGGCAAGGTAAGAATGGGCAGATTAGTTCCCAACTAATCACTCTCCACAATCTCTTTCATTTATCCTTCCCTTGCACGTACTAAGATTTTAGGGAAACAAAACTTGAAAATGTTCAGAGAGGCGATCCATCAGATCTCACAATCTGACTCAAACAGATAGATTATTAGAGTCTGAAAGATAAAATCATAAAATTATGAAATTTTAATCATTAGCTATCCCACTGTGAGTGGAAATATGTGATATTTAATAAGCTCTATGTATGTAGATAGAATTAGATATATATTTGCTTTTTTAATTCCTGACTGTGTCTTTGGTGCATATCTTACAGTGTCTGGTTCATGTTGAAAGGATGTACGAATCTTAGAGAGGTCTTCCTTGAGCATTCTGTCTAAATCAGAAGTCCTTGTATTAGCATATTTTTAAACCCATTGTTCGTTTCACTTCCAAAGTTTTTGTAAGTTCTGTGAAGGTAGGCCTGGTAACTCTGTTTTTCAACCATGGTGCCTTCAGCACCACGCATGATACAATTGTTCCTCAATAAATATCTAATGTCCAGGGCATTAATCAATATCACCAAAGAACATAAAGTTTCCAGTGAGCACATAAGGGAATTTTGTGCCCACAAAGCCGTAAATAACAAAAGTACACAGGATTGATAATAACTATATAAGAAACCGCATGGACTTGCAAAAAATTACACTTCTACAACTGAAAGTCTATTTTAGTTATGTACAATCAAGAGAGTACTCTGGAAATGTTTGTAGGATTATTAATCGACAGAGGGGGAAAATAATGGTTCAGCCCCCATTTTGTTTCTATCTTCTATGATAAGGAGTGTTCTAAAATGAGGACTAAGAGACTAAAGCAAATATTTACAAACGGAAATTAAAACCCCAGATGGCCAAAGAAGTTATAACAGAGCTCGTTGTTGCTATTTAAGTGAGTTTGCATCTCTTGTCTTAAATGAGTTACATTTTTGTTTGCTAAGAGACTCTGTACATGAGATTGCCAAGGAAATACAAAGCTAGAAAAATTGGCAAATGATAGATTAGGAGAAAGTAGTTAAAAATTTAAATGACTAGAAGGCATAATCTTTATATCAAGAAAAAATATATAAAACGGAGCATATAAAGGATAGCTTATGATGACTGAGAATTGAACATATGATTATTAGACCGACATAGGTTAATAAGAGACATTTAATTGATTTCTTCCTTATGTTGAAGGATTTTAAGCAAACTCAATATTGTGGCATCCCACCCCTATATGCTTTACTATAAGGGCATTTTCTTTCTTTCTTTTCTTTTTTTTTTTTTTGGAGAATGTGGGGCACATTTCAGGGTTAGGTACATAAGTGGTCATTGTACAGGCGAAGTTTGGGCCTCCCATTGGTCCTCATTTCACCTGGTTTGGGATCAGCTACCCTTATTATTGTTATATTCCCCCACTCCCTCCCCTAGCAGTGTCCTACTACTGTCAATCCCTTTCACGTGGTATTTTGGTAAATGTTTAGGGTTCAATTATGAGTGAGAGCATGTGGTACTCAGTTCTTTGTTTCTGTGATAGATCACTGAGTATGATAGACTCCAAATCCATCCAAGTTGCTGTGAAATCCATAATTTTGTCCTTCTTTAAGGCTGTACAATATTCCATTGTGTATATATACCATTTTTAATCCAGTTCGCTTACCATTGGCAGCATAGTTAGGTCCATGTTTTTGCTATTGTGAATAGTGCTGCAATAAACGTGTGTGCAGGCACCTTCTTTGTAGAAAGCTTTTACTTCCTCTGGATATATTTTCAGAAGAGGGATTGCTGGATCATATGGAAGGCCAATTTTTAGATCTTTTAGAAATTTCCACATGTTTTCCACAGAAATTGAACTAATTTGCACTCCCACCAACGGTGTAAAAGCAATCCCTTTACCCTGCATCCTCTACAGCACCTGTTGTTTTTGAGTTATTAACAATACCATCCTGACTGGAGTTAGGTGGTATCTCAGTGTGATTTTGGTTTGCATTTCTTTGATAATTAGTAAAACTGAGCATTTTTTCATGTATCTGTTGGCTGCTCATATGTCTTTTTTTGAGAAGTGTCTATTCAGATCTTTTGCCCACTCTTTAATAGGGCTGGGGCGGTTTTGTTTGTTTTGTTTTATTTTTTATCCTTTCAGTACGTTTAAGTTTCTTTTTTCTTTTTTTTTTTTTTTTTTTGAGTTGGAGGCTCAATCTGTCGCCCAGACTGGAGTGCAGTGGCCGCTCCCGGCCACCACAGCCTCGACCTGCTGGGCTCTGGCGATCCTTCCGCCTCAGCCTTCCAAGTAACCGGAATTACAGGCATGCGCTACCACGCCCGGCTGATTTTTTGATTTATTATAGAGATGAGGTCTCGCTGCCCAGGCGGGTCTCAAACCCGCGGGCTCAGACAATCCACTCACCTCAGCCTCCCAAAGGCGCGGGATTACAGGCTGAGCCACCGAGCCCGGCTTAAGTTTCTTGTAGATCCTGGATGTTAGGCCCTGGTCAGATATACAGTTGGCAAATATTTTTTTTTCTCATTCTGTTGGCTGTCTCCCCACTCTCTTACTGGTTTCTTTTGCTTTGCAGGTTTTCAGTTTGATAAGGTCCTACTTGTATATCTTATCTCTTGTGGCATAGGCTGTTGGGACTTTGATCAGGAATTTGTTGCCTATTCCAATTTCGTTAAGGGTATCTCCTGGTCTTCTAAGAGTCTTATAGTTTGAGGTTTTGTGTTTAGGTCTTTGATCCATTTAGAGTTGATTTTTGTGTATGGTGATAAGTTAGGGGTCCTGTTTCATTCTTCTGCATGTGATCAGTCAATTTTCCCAGCACCATTTACTGAATAGGCTCTCCTCCCCTTAAAAGACGTTGCATTTTTATACACCAACAACAAACAGGCAGAAAACCAAATAAAAAGCACAATCTCATCCACAATAGTCACATGCAAAAAATTAAGTACCTTGGTATTTTTCTAACCAGAGATGTGAAAGACCTTAACAATGAAAGCTACAAAACACTGCTCAAATAAATCAAAGAAGACACAAACCAATGGAAAAATATCCCATGCTCACAGGTTAGAAGAATCAAAATTGTTAAGATGTCCATTCTACCCAAGGCAATCTATAGATCCAACACAATAACCATTAAATTACCAACATTATTCTTCTCAGAACTGGAAATGACAATACAGAAACTCATATGGAAACAAAAACAACCACGAAGAGCCAAAACAATCCTTGGCAAAAGAAACAAAGTGGGAGGTATCAGACTTCCAGACTTTAAACTTTATTATAAGGCTACCATAATTAAAACAGCCTGGTATTGGTACAAGAACAAGCATGTAGACCAATGGAACAGGATAGAGATTCCAGAAGCAAAACCTCAATTTCTCCACCAACTCATCATCTAGAAGAGCATTTTCTTATACAGTGGCAATGCTATTATTGCACTAACAAAATTAATAATAATTACTTGGTGTGTTATTTTTGCCAGGTAATAAATTTAGTGGCTTACAACAACAGTCATTTTTTTATCTTTCAGTTTCTGTAAGACTAGAATCTGACATGGTTCAACTGGGGCGTCTGCTTAGGGTCTCACATTCAAGCTA